>JACCIC010000036.1:3392500-3420000 GCA_018907035.1 Sycobia sp. Sy_11
TTTCTTCTAGCTGCCGAATGATATTCTCACCAAAATTTTTCGAAGAAAAGTGATTAAGATTCATTTTAGATATGTAAAAAACACAACTTCAACTTTGACGTTCGTTTTTACTTGATAATTCGCGCTTTGGAATAGTGGTGGCATTTAAAAGTTTGATTAATAAAAGCAAATTTTTATAACAATACTGTATATATAATTGTACATTAACTGCGATTGTAATCATCAATTACATTATATATGTAAAATGTATTACCTAGTATAACTTCTAATCTTTTAATAGTTATTTATTTTTGTTTTAAACTTGAATTAAAGGATTTTGATGTGATTTAACTTTTTTTATTATTTATTTAAATAAAACTGAACTATATATTTTTTGTATGTCCTATATTGAAAAATGAATGCAAATTACGATATAAGTGAATAACTTCTTAACGTTCATCTGTCTAAACTATTGGTAAAAAATAATATTTCTAAACTAATGGTGGAAGCTTTAATATTTTACAATATATATCATCAAGGTAAGCTTTTATAGAAATTTTTTCTTACTTATGATTTATAATTATAACTCATGTGCACTGTGACGTATGTATGCTTTCAAAAATTCGAGACACACTCGACATTTCCAGAACCGGTGATTTGGTGACGATACGCCCACCTCGTTTCACGTGCTTTGTCAACGGATCTCCCCCTGCTGACATTCGCCACCGCATATATACATATAAACAAAAAACGTCCTATTTTTATAGTTAGTTGAACCAAAAGTTATTAAAGTATAAAATCTATCATCTGAGCATTTCTACATTATTGTTAAACCGCTGTACATATTTTTCTTCCTTTATTCATTATTCCTTTGTCTCTTCCCTCCGTTATAATTCCTCCCTCCCTTGGCTTTTCTTCCACTTACTATGGCACTTGTTAACGTACTGTGAGTCACGTTGGAAATATTTATTTGGTGTATAGATAAAGTCCGATTTTTATTTATAGTACGATATCGATCGGAATACAAATGTGACGATAGTGCTTGCGAGTGAGGAAACGAATACTCGCGTAGGGTCGTCGAGAAAATTCATAGCGATGATAGAAGGGAGAGAGAGTGAGAAAGAAAGGGGGCGAGAGCAAAAGTAACACTTGAACTGATATTTTTTTCAGTGATCTAAATATAGCGTCTTTATCCTCATCCCTCCCCCTCCCGCCACTCAATCACAGCGGGGGAGAATTCGCTGCAATGCTTCAGCTTTTAACCGTCAGCGCTGAAAGCAAATCCCGTCCCATCGTTGCTCCGACAAAGCATGTTCGGCTCGATTTACCACTAGCTCACGCACCACGCTTGTCAGTTTATAATGTCGCGACCAGCGATCCGAATAATCAGAGATGTATTATTGAACGGGATTTTATGCAAGGTGCGCCTGACCCAGAATATCTGCAGTTCAATATGGGATAAACTTACAGGTGTGCATGATCTTTTTGCGCAGCCTTATTTGATCGTGCGCGACTGACCGGTCAGTACGGGATTTATGTTGCCCGTGAGGAGGGGGTGGGGGTGAGCTATATGCGTGTTCTGGTCAAGCAAACTTTACAATGTTAAGGCTTCTGTAATAGATAGAGCAAATCTCTAACAAGAACGTATCTTTAATAATTGGTGCTCAAAGGAAGCCTCGAACAAAAATGTTCGATAAATCTGTGGTATTATTTATCATTAAATGCTTCGCAAGAGAAAATCAATATAATACTGCTAAAAATAACGTCATGTCCTCGAAAAATCGTTGAAAAGTTTATTTATAGCCTTCATATTGAGTACGGAAAATATTGCTTGAATTTCTTTTGATACAAAATATTGGTTTATATAGTTGTGCCTATAGATAATAATAACAGTGATAATTATAGGGATGAAAATGAAATAGAGGATCGCAGAACTAGTGAAATTACTAGATTCATTGAAAAGAGAATAATATACTACGTATAATTTTGTAATTATTTAACAGTGAATGTATAGTTCGGATTCAGCAATCCTTAAATGTTAAAACACTTTCAAAGAGAAAATACCATAAATTCTTCGTTATTTGTAAAATAAATATAGTTTTTTTATAACAATTGAATTGTACTTCTGTCGACTGCCCATATACAAATTAATAAATATTTTTTATTGGTCTTACAGTCCAATCAATTTCAACCAAAAATAAAATAAAATAAAAATAAAAATAAAAATAAAATAAAAATAAAAACTAAAAAATAAAAAATAAAAATAATAATAAAAAATAAAAAATAAGAAATACAAATAATAAATAATAAAAATAAAAAATAAAAATTAAAAATAAAAATTAAATTAAAAATTAAATTAAAATGATAATGACAGTCAGACTGTCCTTGTTTATATTCACCCCCGTAGACTAATCTGAAAATAAAATATTAGCTGAAAAAATTCTTTGTTAGTAAAGTGCAGTCTGACTGTCCCCAACACCCTTACCTAATTGAAGACTTGTCCAACGTTTCGAGCTCGCTACGGCTCCTCATCAGGGACTAATCTAAACCTTATATTCTAATCTATATATACTCATCCCCACCACCAAATTTCGTAAATTAAATATAAATTCCCCCTCTACACAAATTGTCCAAAACCAATCAATTTAATAAGGAATGATAAACACTGTCCAATCTACCAGACTCTAACATTAAATTCACATTATTTCGATTCTTGGAAATGTGAATACTTTCAAGACTCTCCCGTTTATACTTATTATTAATACCATATTCCAAAATATCCACATTCACAAAATCAAAAGAATGTAAAAACTTTAAACAATGCTCTTTTAAACCAGAAGTAATATGTGAGCTACGTAAACTATATTTATGCTCATAAATTCTCTTTTTTAAATATCTACCTGTTTGTCCAATATAGTATTTATCACAATCCATGCAATTAATCTTGTAAACAACTCCTGATTTTAAGCATAAATCATCCCTATCTTTGCAATTATTAAACAATCTACTTAAATTATTGCGATTTTTAAAGAAAATTTGAATGTTATATTTCCGAAAATTTCTTTTTATTCTTTCAGATAATCCTCGAACATATGGTAAGACAATAATTTTGCCTCCGTTAAAATCAATTCCTGCACTATGTCTATTTTCGGTATTATAAATTTCAAACAATCTCTCAGCAATCAATCTATTAATAAATTGAATTGGATAGCCATTATTAATAAAAGTCTCTCTTACTATCTGTAAATTATTTTGTCTAAAATCTTTATGTGACAATTTAATTGCTCTGTCAATGACACCCCTCAATGCCCCAATTTTGTTTCCGAATTGGTGGTGTGAATTAAAATCTAAAAACCTACCTGACCAAGTAGGCTTTCTGTACCAATTAAGTTTTACCTTATTATTACTACATCTAATCACATTAACGTCCAAAAAACTTAACTGACTATTTACTTCAACCTCCCTTGTAAATTTAATTCTGTCATGTACAGAATTGAAAACATCCATCATTTCATCCACAAAAACTTCTGGAACAATTGTAAAGATATCATCAACATATCTCTTAAATATCATTGGTTCAAAAAGCAATTTTGACAAGGCTATACTTTCCAACTTTTCCATAACTAAATTAGCTATAACCGGTGACAAAGGCGACCCCATTGGACATCCGTATTTTTGTTCATAAAATTTATTATCAAATGAAAAAATTGTGTTATTAAAAACCAAATTAATTGCTTTAATAAATTCATTCATTGTCAATTTTGTATGCAAATTAATTTCATTCCACTTTTCCTGTATAATATCATTTAACAACTCTAAAGGTACATTTGTAAACAAAGATACTACATCCAATGAAATCATCTTGTAGTTTTTCGGAATAACAATATCTTTCATTTCATTGTAAAAACACCAACTATCCTTAATGTAAGAACTAGTTCTTCCAACTATCTTAACCAATATATTAGACAAAAATCTAGCAATATTATAAGTTGGGAAACCTATGGAAGATATTATTATTCTAAATGTCAGATTTTCTTTATGAATCTTGGGAAGCCCATAACATTTTGCCACAGTTCCATTTTCACATTTTAAATACTTATATGTAGTATCATTTATATATTCATTTCTTTTCCAATTATTTAATAACTCTTTCAAATTATTTTGTAGCTTAATGATATGTGGATTACCAATCTTCAAATAAGTACTATCATCATTTAATATATTATTTATACAATTTATGTAATCAATTTTATTGGAAGCTACAGTTACATTACCTTTGTCGGCCTTTTGGAAGATTATATTAGGGTTATTTTTCAAAAAATTCTTCGCGGTAATCAAATCATGTATAAAATTACTATTTAAAAAATTATCAAATTTATTTTCTCTTTTAAAATTACTAATGACATTAACCAAAGATGCCCTACATTCCTTTTTTACTTCATCATTTAAACCAAAAAGATTACTTTCAACCTCCGCGATGATTTCTTTGATCGGGAGATTACTTTTACAATATAATATTCCATGTTTGGCACCTTTAGACATGATGTTTATTACTTCATTTGGTAAAATGTGATAAATACTTGTGATAAATACTATATTGATTGTGATAAATACTATATTGGACAAACAGGTAGATATTTAAAAAAGAGAATTTATGAGCATAAATATAGTTTACGTAGCTCACATATTACTTCTGGTTTAAAAGAGCATTGTTTAAAGTTTTTACATTCTTTTGATTTTGTGAATGTGGATATTTTGGAATATGGTATTAATAATAAGTATAAACGGGAGAGTCTTGAAAGTATTCACATTTCCAAGAATCGAAATAATGTGAATTTAATGTTAGAGTCTGGTAGATTGGACAGTGTTTATCATTCCTTATTAAATTGATTGGTTTTGGACAATTTGTGTAGAGGGGGAATTTATATTTAATTTACGAAATTTGGTGGTGGGGATGAGTATATATAGATTAGAATATAAGGTTTAGATTAGTCCCTGATGAGGAGCCGTAGCGAGCTCGAAACGTTGGACAAGTCTTCAATTAGGTAAGGGTGTTGGGGACAGTCAGACTGCACTTTACTAACAAAGAATTTTTTCAGCTAATATTTTATTTTCAGATTAGTCTACGGGGGTGAATATAAACAAGGACAGTCTGACTGTCATTATCATTTTAATTTAATTTTTAATTTAATTTTTATTTTTAATTTTTATTTTTTATTTTTATTATTTATTATTTGTATTTCTTATTTTTTATTTTTTATTATTATTTTTATTTTTTATTTTTTAGTTTTTATTTTTATTTTATTTTTATTTTTATTTTTATTTTATTTTATTTTTGGTTGAAATTGATTGGACTGTAAGACCAATAAAAAATATTTATTAATTAGTTTTTTTATAGATGATACTGAATAATTGCTTGATATTATGTTAATTACATCTGTTAGAAGATATATATGTTTCGAATAATACTTTTTTAAATATTGTAAACATATTCTAAAATCTTTCTAAGTCACAATTATTCATAAGTAATTTTTTAGTTCTACATTTAGATACTAAAAAAAAGAAAATATGTAAATGAAACAAGTGAGTGTTGTAAAATTCTAAAACTTATGTCATCGTTAAAAATAGATTAATGGATAAATATAAATGTGAATTCACACGATGATAGTGCTATTTCTAAAGGGCAATGCTGAATATACGGCTTTTAGTTATTCGTTCTATGCAAATGTTCAAAATGATAAAAATAGGTCACGTTTACGCATTGAGGGAAAAAATATGATATTTATTTTCTCCGGAAAAGAATGAGAGGATAATCAAAATAATCCTTGTATGAATTTAACAAAATAATTTCTAATCACAAAAATATTATTCGAAATAGTGAAGCCGTATATATTGCGTATATAGGATGATCAAAACCTATTAGGTTGTATGAATTCGTTTGGCTGATACATTCACGGAGGATGGTTTATTTTTGCCTAGACTTTTAGACACGAAGCCGTATTGAATATATATATATATATATATATATATATATATATATATATATATATATATATTGTATACATTTTCCGACTGTATTATATGTAGAACGGTGACTTGAAAATCAAAAACCTGGATTCACAATAAAGTGATGTTACAATTAACTACTGTCAAATCTTTTTTCCCCTATTCTAAAGCATTTATAAGAATGATTCCAATAAATTACTCGTATAGTTTTAAAATATCCAATTGAATTCTAAACACTGGCTTTGTTTTGATTACAGTCCAGCCAGTTTGAGAAAACTGCTATGAGAGTAGTCGGCATTTTCGCGTGTATAACTAAGCCGGAACATAGCGTATAGCCCTCAGTCTTGCAGAAACATCTTAGCATCTCCCAATCATCAGTTTCCATATACCGGAGGCGTCTTGATGGAGTTACGCGTGTGTGAACCCCTCTCCCCTCCCCATTGCGACCCCTGTAATACCGCCTGAATAATTAAGCTATCGTGCACTGATTGCCGAGCCATGAATATGCAGAAGTCGAGCAATTCATGCATCGATAACCAATTCTTCCCTTAGCATCTAAATGCGCGCACACGGTCAGCGTGGGCGGACTGGGGGGTCGGGACTGACGACTCATTTCGCGAGAGTCTGTATAAGGGATCGCGTCGTCCCGTCGGGTGGGGCGCGCGCCACGCGCACCGCGGGGGATTAGTTGATCTCCGATGACGCACAGCCCTGAAGCGGGCTGCGGAAGCCGGGACCAGAAGTCGCCTCGCCTCGTGCGGGCTCCCTCGGCCGCGTGCCGCCTCCATCGAACGGGCGGGAACGGCGCGCGGGCAGTCAGGGGATGCCGAGCACGTATTGCAGCGGCTCTTTCGACCTTGAAAGACGGTAGTCTCTCGCCTTCACCCACTCCATCGCACTGGGTAATTTCTTCGCGCCTCGTCGATTTTTCAGCCTTCGGTCTGGCTTTGATGGAAATTTCCGGCAGTCCGCCGGATTTCCGTAATCACATTGGGAAGTAGGCTTTAAGGTTGCTGTTTTCTGTGCGTATATCGAGATTTCATTTGTATTGTGTAAGATAGCTGGCGCGTTTTTCTTTTTCTGTCATGAGTTAAATGTTTTTTGACTTTGAGCCAAATATGAATAATTCATTTAGTCATTAAGAGGTGTGCAATAGACAGGAGATTAGCGGTCAATTCTGGGAATTATGGTTATGGGAATTATGTACTTTAAATTGAATGAAAGTGAAATACCTTGACAAACTCAATCAGTAAATAAATATCCAACCAAAAAATAATGAAATAGCGATTCAATATTCTAATAAAGTTACATAAGAAAGATTAGTAGACACACTAAACAATGTTTTTTTATCTATTTAATTTTTTTGAGTAATGTAAAAGTTAATTAAAAGAAATTATAATTTGTATTTTTGTTTTTATAAAAATGAACACATAAAAATTTTAAATAATCCAATGTAGAAGATGGTTATGTCGTCTCATTATACTGTCTATCTCTCAGATTTTAAAAAAGGAAAATTTTTAAATAGCAATAATATCGATTATTCTTATTTAAAATGTTATGTAGATTGTGAATGATTTGGAAGCTTATTCAATTGAAATATATGCAAAAGGAATTTTCGAACGTCAGAAAATTGATTTCCTGGAGATGAATAATCAAAGAGAGATACATAATTTTATTTTATGGAATTGACTGAATTTGACGGAAATGATTTATAAATAAATTTTAATGACGTTGGCAAACATCCGGAATCAATATCTGGCTTGAACCATTTAACAAACTTATAGTCAGTCGAATAAAATAGTTCTATTAACACTTATGGGCATTATCGTATTAAGTACACAAAGATAAGAAATTTATCTGAGAAAACTAAAATTATAAATACTGTATATAAATATAAATTATTATTACGATATGGCCAATCCAATTCTTTTGAAGTGATATTAGTTAATTTTAAAATTCACGAAATTTGGCCAGCCATGAAACATTTTCTTCAAGCTTAGCCTAAAGAGTCTGTAAATATCTAAAATTCGACTTATAGTATTGTAGACAGTAAATTTATTAGTTCTTTTAAAATACAAAATGACGGAAATACAAACTGTATCTAATAATTATATTTATAATTATCAGATGAATGTACACCATTAAAATTTAATTTTGAAAAATTTTGAGTAGACATGCGGAAATCTTCCGGCAACGCGTTTACAGTCGCCGAGCATAAAAAAACTATGAGATTTGTGGAACCCACAGCACCTTGTCCCAGCTGCGGTTGAATATATTCTTCATCCCCAATTATTGACTGGAGCTGTGTAAAAATCTTCGTCTATCTCTCGGATTTCCGGCTGCATGCGGAGTAATTAAATTCTGCGCGCCCGTATTCGTCGATCAAAACTGACGTTAAATGATCCCAATTAGTTGGATTGAAAAATTATTTCAGGGATACGGTATGCATGTAGCAGCTTGCCCGTTCGGGAACGAACCCAAGAAACTTTGTACGATCTAAAATTTACTATTTTCACATAATTGTGTAAACCGAACTTGAATTTCCATTTTAATTGTACGCGCTTTAATTAGCTAGCTCACCTTTGTTCTCGACCTTTAACGCTTTGCTCACTTTACTGCGCAATGTCAACATTCCGCTATGCGTCAATTTGCCTCGGAAATTGACCCAGTGGGTCGCGACCGCGTAATTTCCCACTCATTCTCTCTCTCTCTCTCTCTCTCTCTCTCTCTCTTTCGCTCTGACTTTCTCTCTGTCTCCCTAAACACGACAAACAAAAATCTTTCGTTTGGTTTAGCCAAATAGAGAGAGGATTTTAAAAGCCATGCTGGTCGCGTATCACGGAACAGTCCCCCGCGGCTTCAGCAGGCGCCACAGAACGATATAGTCGATTTGTATGTCTGGCAATGAGCGGCCTCGATATGATGAAACGCACTGCAGCGATACTAATTATATTCTGTCAAAAGCAGGCTCTTTTACCAGTAAATTGTTGAGTCGCGTCGAGGATAATGAAGAGAATTCAATAATTAAAAAAAAATTCAAATGAAAATGGTTTCAAAAACTGATTCTCCTTGACTTGCTTTTTCTTTCCGCGTTCCTTTACGTATGTATAATATTCTTTAACGACTATTCTACAAGTCTTCGGCATTTCAGCTCGATCTCCTCCTTTATATCCTATAAAATGCGATTTCAATACGATATTTACCATGTCTACTTGTATTATCGATTTTGCGCGAACGATACTCGATTCTTCCGGTTATTGTTCCGCCCGAGCTACTGTCACCGTGTAGAAAACGGAAATCGACTTTATCGCAGTCAATGAGCGACGATTGCCTGTTTGTGCGCGTGCAGCTGGGATGTGTAAATCCTCCAGTTGACGTTATCTAGAGCCACGAGGAAAAGCATGTCAAACACGATGATGAAATTGACCCGCAATTGTCGGTTTATCATTGTCCACTATCGTCAAATTATATTTTCAAGAGATTCCTGGCGTACTCGATACATATTGCATTGTGGTAACAGAGATTCAATTTTAATATAAAAGTATTTTGAAACTCTTACCTCAATTCATGAAGAATGTCGTCGGTTTTTAGTTTAAAAATTCAAGAAAAATCTGCTTATGAAATTTAGCAAGAATTCAATGGGAAAAAATAAATTTTCATTATTAATAAATTTTTTATTTGAAAATCTAAGCAGGTATCGATAGACATTAATTATAGATTTTTCTGAATTTTAAGCTTCCAAAAAGTTATTGGAAAGCTATAAAAATCTATTTTATTTACATTGGACTCTTGCTGCATTCCTCACGTGTTATGTGAAGATAATTATACATACAATACTTTTATAGAGCAACCATTATCTTTGCGTTTAACAATTATATTATCATCGATAAATCTATTAAATTGCGCATAAGCAGTTCTGTAAATGGCGAAACTCGCATCATTGTACAATTTATTGCTTTACTATTATTCTAACTTTCGATACTATAGAAGTGCTACCGCATATCATTTGTCAAAAATCAGACCAAATCTTATTGTTCATAAAGAAGAGCATAGAAATTTGAAAAAGAACGCTTCAACATAGTTTTATAAAATTCTATCACATTGTTTAACGTAGTGAATGGGATCTATTTGCAATTTTGCGCTTTTGTCGAGTTTTATACTGAGCTCTTTCATGAATTCTTTGTTCAATTCCGATTATTAAGAATTCATATTTTTCGTTTTATAATACTCCACAGCGAATCATATATTGACAAATAATAAAATACATGATAGTTATGAATAGATAATTGTTAATATTTTACATATATATATACAAAAAGAGTCATTACGTAAAAATTCTAATTAAAATGGCGTTCGTTTCATTATAATCAACGTTTCTAATTTAATATTTAATATGAAAATACTTTTAATTCACACGGGTTGATAATCCCGTGTGATTGAAATAGAAATATTTCTTTTTTCTGTGTTTGGAAATTACAGCTTCAAATAAGTTGGCGAGTATTTACGTCAAGCTGTGACCTATTGGACATATATTCCGACGACTCAGTATTAATTTACTACAATATAATTAATTTACTACAATACCAACCACCACTATTGTCCATGAAAATACGGGCTACGCACCAGGCGTATATACACACGTATACCAGGGCTATACACACAAAAAATCTAAACATACAAGAGCTCGCTGCGGGCGCAATCAAAAGCGAACTTCGCGTGAGATGTAAAGGAGTCTTTGAAGATATGTATATTTCCGCGCGTTTACACTCGTAAAGTAGAAAGTCCCTTCTAATGAGCGTTGAATATATATAGCGGAACCTTAATTAATGCCCTCTAAAGGATGTTCTTTTGGCCACTGTACATTTGCTGAGTCACATGGGGTTCCTTAGTATATACAATTAAACAGCTATAGGCTACTGGGAAAACTTAATAACTTGAAAGACCAAATGTAATATAAAAGAAAGATATTATCAAATTATTTGTATAATTAATTTTGTAATAATAAACCAATGCTCGAAAATTCCAGCCTGTAAATTCGCCTTAGTAATACAAGCTAAATAAATTGTATAATAATTAACAGTTGTCACCTTTCATACAGTACTATTACGATGATACTTCATTCTTTTATATATTTGTTCACTCACCCTGTTGTTAGTATTAAAAATACAATGCACCATGCGTTTTTTCCTGTATACTTTCAGAATTGAAATTTTAAACATAATTTACAGAGTATGTTCAGAATAATCGTAAAATTGTCTACAATATCAAAAATAAGGAGTTTTTTCAAATATACTAATAGATTCATATTTCCACAGATGTTATAACACTATTAGTAAATCTAATCTCTTCCAAAATAATAAAACAATATTTTTTTACTATGTAAAAAGGTAATTTCTTTACCTGATTATGTTTAGAAGGCGCTATACTTTTCTAGAAGTCCATTTGGGTATAAATGAACATTTACTGGAACGGAATCCCTTAAAAGCCTTTTATTTTAAAGCTGAAAATAAAGTGTCACATTATTTTAAAACATTTAATATATTGATGTCTTTAGTTCTAGATGTAGATCTTTTATTAAACGTTTATAATTTAAGGATTAAATTTTTTATCTTAATTGTTTTGTATTCAGATGTTGTCAATAGAAGTAATATATTAATAGTATAATAATTTCAGATGCATTATACCAGTTTTGACATTTATTTAAAATTTAGTTAATATTATTATATTTTTAAATAAAGTAAATCTTGTAAAGAAATACTATAATTAGTGCGTCTGATGTCAAAGCTGAAAAAAATTCAGATTATACTCTTTGCAAATTCGTTTTTATCCAATGAACGTAATTCAAATGCTAATTTGAAAAATATATATTCTCAGTGCTTTCGGGGTGCGAAGTAAAGTGAAAAAGAATGAGAAGCAAGTCAAATATAATTCGTCGATAAACTTATAAATTATTGAGGATAAAAGTATCGTACAGAACTTTTCACTCAGATATATTTATACACTTTGCGATGCTGAAAAATTACAGTAACAAAGACGAGAATATTCTACAAAGCTTATTCAACTATATGACGACATAGAGTGTAATCTATTTGATATCGTTGTAATCTATACTCTTACTGCTGAAAGTTTTTAATATAATGCGTTATATATTTCTCATTCTTCATTTAAATTCATCAGTAGAAATATCTTAAATGTACATCTCCAATTCAGATTCTTTAACCATAATTATTAATCTGTTCAAAATTTAAAGGTTGAAACTTAGCTAATGAAAAGATCAAATTTATGATAAATTTAGTAACAATCTTTTAAAATCAATTTAAGAATTGCTTTCAATAAAGATTTATTTCTATGAAAGCGAAACTATATTATTAAATCAACCAATTTCAATCTGAAATACATCGAATCTATTATTTATAAATCTTATGTTATGACCTGGTGTTTGTAGAAAGATATTGAAAGTGCATAAAGAGGAGAGAAAATACATTCAGTTCATGACTTGCGCCTCATTTTAACTATGTTTAATACTGCAAAGAACTTTCTTCTTAATTTTCATTGTAATTTTCTTCGAAAGCTCCGAAAGCTAACCGGATTTTCAAGGTCGTATAAGCTCGCTGCATACCACTTTATTTTTCTGGAATTCTTATTCACTCTATCGTGATTGACTGTTGAACTATTGTCTCCTGATTTATACGGAACCAACAGCTATTATTATAATGTATCATCGATCACATTCTCGTTCATCAGCAGAATATAAATTTAATAATCATAGGCGTTGAGTATTGCACGAATAACTGCAACTAGAACTAAAACCGTTGGCCGTTACGCAATAAACGCTCTTTTTAGAAAATTGACTTTGCTGTTATTCGAGAGAGCGCACATAATCGACGAGAATAGAGCATCTCGTTTTCTCTAAATGCGGAACAAAAGTTTCGTTCCAAATCTATATGTGACAGTAGTGTTTGGACGATATACAATTTCATATGGTTTCATTTTTGAATAACTTTTTTATAAATAATAATTAATTTTATTTCATAGAATTTAAAGTCTTAACTTTGATATACGAGACAGCCATAAATACAATTTGCTCTCCGCACATTGTTTATGGGGCTCGTATTCTTTTCAAAGCGGCTATGTTTACTTAACTGGGAAATACGGAACGCCAGGCCGCTGGAGCGCCGGCGATGACCGCGTACGAGTTTAGTTAATCTTGAGTTGTCGAATCGTGCAGTCTAAAACTTATACTATCGTCCAGACGTCTTCTCCTCTTCTTATTTTATAACATTTCGTAAGGAGGCCGCTCTCCTTGCAAGTGAATTCGTTCGTTGGCGAATTCAAACAAGATTCGCGTCGCAACGCTCGAATCTCCACGAGATTCACGTTGCAACGCTCGAATCTCTGGGAGATCACATCTCCCGACGAGTCCAGTACTCGTCGCACGCAACGTGCAAAACTTATAACTTACAATAACTGCTCGCACTTTCGAATCTTTGTCATCAGGGGTTTTTATGCCGCTAGGCTTTTCCCCTTTCATACGAGCCAATAAAATATCTGTATATTTGGCTCAATTGTCGTAATTTTATTTGTCAACCTAATTACATCTACATTTCTATCCTTTTTCCATTTTTTGTTATTCCCTTTAATCTTATACTTTTTGTGCTAATATTTATAAAATAAAAACGGGATTTAGTCGTGTTGACTAGATCTCGACGCAACAAGTAGAATGAAAAGTTGAATGAAATCTATGAACCGATGATGATGAATTGAGACGAAGGATTACTTTTGCAGCGCGTCGATAAAAAATACATTAGCTTTACCAATATCATTTATTTGCAGCTGCAACTGTAATATGTATTCCTGCAACTATAATATCTTATTTATTAGATATGTGACGATGATTTTGGTCAAGTAATATTTTAGATGTAATTTGTTTGTATAACAGCGATTCGAAACATGGTGCTCCATGTATGTATATATATATATATATATATATATATATATATATATATATATGTTTATATCTATGTGTATATATATGTACGTATATTTATTTATGTGTTGTATTCGTGTGTATTTGTAAGTGTGTGTGTGCGTGTGTGTGTGCGTGCGGGCGGGCGTTCATACGTGATCCATCTGGGCGAGGCGAAAGCAAATAAAGGTTTCCCATTGATCATTGCCGATCGTTTCACCATGGATGGAGAATCTAATGCTGCAGTCTCGAGACTATTTATATTATAAGTGCAATAAAGATAAATGGGGATTTGGCGGCGGCGCAGGCATGCGGTAAGCACGTGTTCTTTCCGCTCTCTCCGTATTTCGCATGAAGCGTAGCCTGTGACGTATGTATGCTGGAGACAGTACCGCTTTGGCTGTACTTAGCCCTCGAGACCCAGGTATATCTTCCCTCCCCCGCCCCTCTATGATTTTACGCCAGGAGCATTCTTGAATGAATCATTCTTGTTTCGGCCGTCGGTCAAGCATTAGCTCCTGTGCTTTGACAGATTACTCGTATTTACTAGTATCGTAGGTTCGGTGTATTTTAGACTTCAGTGAATGGTCTATGTTATATATTGTTATATACTGCGGCGTATCATGATATGAGTAATAAAATCGAATTTGCTTGTATTTGATTGAATTATAATTCGTTATAAATATAGTTTGTGTGAGTGTCGTGTGTATTCTTTGTGTAAAGTAGTATCTTGCGCATCCGCGGGACAAGGACTTCGCCTTGTCGAGATTTCATTGTGCGTGAAATCTCCGAGGGTATTCCCGTCGGCACATATCTTGATTATTATTCCTGAAAATATAGAACATAATTCATCATGCAATATTCCATGTATATTATGAAAAGCGTGTGAAAACTATAATATAATTATAATGAATAAAAAATAAAGTAAGTAAAGTAAGTAAATAATAAAGTAAATAAAGTAAGTAAATAATTTAAAATAAAATAATTAAGTTCATTAGTGTACGGATTTCTGACAATAGACAATATGGAACTTATTATATTTTCTCAGCATTAATTAATGAGCCTAAAGAATATTATGTTCTTTAATAATTGAAATAAAAGTTAAAAATTGGAAGTAACGGATTATAATAATCATTGCTAATCATTTTTCTCTATTGACCAAAAGTTTCGATTAAAATTATTTAAATTCTTTAGCGAGTTTACCTTAAGTATAAGCAGTTGTTTGGCGTACTTATACATACTCTAACATATCATATAGTGCCTTGCATAAATAATGAAATCAATTGAAAACATTTAAATTAACGACGTTCTATTAAGATTTTAATAATTTCTTCATTTCCTCAAATGGGTGCAAACTTAGAAGCCTACCAAATGATTAAAATTAAAGTTTACTCGTCTGTGAAAATATACCTTTCGCCGATATACGAATATTTCACACTGATAGCATTAGCTTGCTCATCACTGTGAAACTGAATTATAATAATTTAATACAAGACCCACAGCATAATAATTGTGCTCAGATCACTTTTGAACGAAATATTTTCAGCTTGACGCCGGGTTTCTCTAATGTGGGAAAAAGTTCGATGAATTTATCGCGAGCTGTTCCGGTCGCATTGCTCGGTGACTCGATATCTCATTGTCGGAAGAGCGCCGGGACTATAGAACGAATTCCATGCATTTTCAAGTGACTGCGTTTTCTCCAAATGCAGTGCTGAATGCTGATTGTCAATGAGACAAGGGAAACAACTCGACAAGGCTTTACATAGAGCAATTTTTGCCTGGTACGTACATTATAAAATGATCAGGAGAACTAACTAAAAAATCGATCCTAGATTTTGCTTTAAGAAATTCATGAACGAGTAATTCATAAAACATTGAGCTTTATAAAATCAGCCAATAAAAACCTACGATGCATTTGTTGAATTACGCATAAATTATTTTCCACGGATTTCTTTTTTGTTTCGCATACTGAAACATGAATTTCAATGTATGATTTATTACACGTAATATCATTCTGTTTAATTTCTACATTAAAGATGTATTAGTTCAGAAAAATCAATAAATACGTATCAGACAATGGAGTGTACGCTAACATCGGTTTATCTTTATTGTTATTATAATTGTGAAAATATTAAATAAAATTTGTTCACTTGAGGAAGTACTCGTTATGATACCATCGTCCTCAGTGGTTTGATTAAATCTTGCATAATGAATCAAAGCGAGACTTATTATTATGACTATTTCATTCATTTCTACTTTAAACCTAATATTCTTACTTGAATAACCATAAGGAAAGAAAAGTTTCACTCATATGACGGTAAAATGAATTTAAGAAGAATTGAAATAAAAACATTAAAACTCGATCTCTAAGATAACCCTTTTAGTTTTAGTAATAAGCCGTATTTTAGATTCTTCGGGAGCGATTATAAACAAGGACAGTCTGACTTTCATTATTTTAGTATAATAGATTATAGTGTAAAGACTGTAAGACGGATAAAAATATTTGTTGATTTAATTGAAAACAGTGGACATAAGTAAAATTTTTAATTTTTGAGATAACTGAGTTTAAAAATATTGTCAAAATTTTAAAAAGTTTTAGGCATTGTCTTCTAAAACTTGTTTCAATAATTACTGTTTATAAATTTCTTTAACAATATTTTTACGAATTTTTGATTAAAAAGTCAAATAAGAACACTGGGCAAGAGATTGTAAGAGACTAAAAGGCATACACTGCTCTTAAGTAGTGCACGTCTGGGTTTTGTCAGACGGCGGATATTCTATTTATTTTATGCTGATTATATACAAGCATTCACTACAAAATTATATTCCATATAAATGCATCCCTGTGTTACTCAAAATAAGATTAAAAACTGTAATCAGTCGGTGGGCAAGATTATACTTATATATGTTATCAGTGCAGTGATATGTAGCAAGAATTAACTATATTATTGTTCACCATTCTGTATTCACTTTCTATATTAAAAAACAACAACTCTCTTGAAAATAGCATAAAAATCACAACAATTCCATATAGCTATATAAATAAAAAACAGTATATAATCCATTAAAATGCGTCATAAGTATAAATGCATACTGTTAATTAGCGAGAGATTGCTGCATCGGTGGTTTTACATATTTGTCTTCAATAACTATGTGATCAATTTCTGATCTTCGTAGAAGCAAAAGTTTTTCTTCAATCTAAAACTGATCAAAAAGACATTAACAAAAAATATATAAGTAATGTATTTCTTAAATTAATAAATATGGGTATTTTCAAATCTCTAACGCTAAAAGAATAACTCTTAGAGTTTCACAACGTCAAAGAAAATCACTACTATAAGCTTGTTAGCTAAATGAGTCCTCGATAAAAAGTGCCTATTGAAAATTTTAATAAACACACTTTGCTGTAGTTAATTAACATAACACGCTTGGATGAGAATAGAAATTCCCAGGCTGAAGTAAAAAGGAAAACTCGGTCGAACATGTTTTTCGTTTTGCGAAACTTCACTTTTAGAAAACAGAGCGTTGGCAGATGTGTATATATATATATATATATATATATATATATATATATATATAATTCCACTTCTTTCGATCGTAACTTGCTGGACTTCCAACTTTTTTCCAACAAGGTAGGGTAGCGACAATTCGCAAAGGTATAGCCTGAATAATTCTCATAAATTTTAAGTTTTATCACGTGTATCATTTTTGAAAACTGACCGTTTGTCTGTGCTACGTCAAGCAGACAGTTCTCTGCTTCTTTGTGAATTCGTATAAAATAATATATATTTTTATTCCTTCAATTTGATAATTGAGTTCAGATGAGATATTATTAATATTATACAGATAAAGGTTTACATGATCGATTAGTTTGAGCTTATGAATTTAGAAAATTTAGAAATACTAAATCATTTAATTACTCACTGAAGTAATCGAGTTAGTTTAATTGACATCTCGTCATGCAATAATATATACAATTTGAGACTTATTTTTAATACTGTTCATTTGAGAATTATCTATTGTTCGATATTTAATATTGCCTATGATCAGCCAAGCTTTCCATGTTATTTCACTCGCACTTCTATAATGGGAAGAAAACTCTGTTCAAAAAGCATAATTTGATCGAACACAAACACAATTCGAAATTTCAAATTTATATACGATGCAGTACAAAAGCTAAAGTTTAGACGAAACATATAATATACTTCCTACAACGAATCTGAAAAAGAAAATTCCTGTAAGAAAATCTGTTATTAGTTTATATCGATCGAATATTTCGATACATGACTATAAAATACTAAAACGTATTTGGAAAACATAAATAGAGGTTCAATCTTCTATATATTTTCGGAGCTTTCCAAAATATCGCACATGCGACATCCAGCTCAGTATATTATTTTTTCCTTTGCTTCTAGTTGAACGATTGTGATCAAATTAATGATAAAGTTAATTTATTATTCATTTAAAACATTAATACTACAACTGTTAATTTTTTCGAAGAAAATAGAACAATAATAAATATTATATATAATGGTGCAAATATAGTAGAAATGAAAGAGTTTAAATGATTAGAAGATTTCCTACTAAATGTTTAATTTTTCTCAACAAAAATAATTTCTGTATGATAGAAATGTTTCAGTTTAAATTTCTTTTGTTCGTTTCTCTGGGTAACCTACTCGTTTCTTTCGGAGTTTCTTAATTTTAAAGTTGCACAAAAATTATAAAAGTTTCGATAAGGGAGAAAGTTTGAAATTAAATTACGCAGTTTTCCATTCAAACTTAAATGTCGCCCAACATACAAATATTATTAACATAACCATTCAAAGATGAATTGCTATGGATTGAAATAGTGATGTTGTATATATTTCGATTACATCTGTAAATGTGTCATGTATGCATAGTGTTAAAAATATCAAGTTCTGCTCATTGTATAGCGAATAACGCAATTTGAATAATCTTGCGCTTATAACACATTATATGCCAGAGTAGCTTGGGTATCCTTCTATCGTATAATATATACAAAAACTCGGTGCCGCTCCTCTCCCGACCATGCTGCATTGAAGGATGAAAGAGCTCCCGCTGAGATGCGCGCAGGCGTGATCTCATTATGGTGAGTATACATAATTATAAGCCAGTCTGTTGTGTGTGTGTGTGTGTGGGTCTATTGGTGGATGGGTGGGTGGGTGTTGAGTATATATATATATATATATATATATATATATATATATATATATATATGGGAGAGAGAGAGAAAGAGAGAGAGAGAGAGAGAGGGGGGGAGAGAGAGAGAAGAAAAAATATGAAGGTGATTTCAAAAGAAGCAAACGAATCTAATGCCCTCGCCCGAAGTCGATGTGGATAACATAATGTGTGCGCTGAAATTTTACACGGCAACACGTATACGGGATGCGCGGGTCGCGCAACTTTCATGCTGTGGATTTATCGAGAATTATTATTTTACGCTCGTCACATGCTTTACGCCTGATGCGGGGCTATTGTGGATTAAGAAAAATATTCGGGCTATTTATATTTATTTGGGGAAGAAGGGGGAAAGAAAGAGGCTCGTGTAAACGCCCTTCTCGTATTTGTCGATACGGCGTTACTCTCGAGACTTCTGATTATTTCAACTAAATTCGCACGCAGTACACTCATTATTATTATTCCTAAGAATTCTGATACTGCGTCTCTATTAAATCGATCCAGCAAAACAAATTTTTGTTCGACAAGAAGTTGAATCTCTTTCATGCATACTCATCAGTACTGATGAATTCTTTTAGAGATGTTAGGCCACTAGAGAATAAGTGTATTAAAACTGCAAAGATGGCTTTAAAGAGCATGTTTTAAATTTTTTAATGATTACGGAAGCGGCACAACTATAAATTAGGGAAGCCAGAAAAAAGCTACGAGGAACGCTGTTTCTGGTAAATGATCATTATTTTAAAAAAATTTATTCCAATATTATTAAACCAATTTTGAAAAAACATCAATATTTAAGTCGTAATATAACTTTTTATAATATACCTAGTCGGTATTATTTCTCATTTCTAATTGATGCCTTATTGATTTGTACTGATCATTGGTGTACTGTACTCATCTATTGGCTTTTATTCACTGATGCTTTCTTTTCATCGACTTTCAGTGACGTTCAGTCTGACAATAACTAATAAACGTCATTCTGATAATGTAAGATAGCGTGTTTTATATAAATAGCGTAAGACTTCAGACTGTGGTATTCAGTTTTTTACTATAATGTTAAAAATAAAAAAATATAAGATATGAGACTCAAAAAATTATTTTTTCAATGATCGAGCAAGACCAAAAGTCTATTTTAGAGCTTCAAGTAGTACTGCTGCTCTTTTAACTTTTATTTAAGTATCAATTCTATCATCTAATTATATTCCTAGTTAGACAGTCGAATAAATATCATACAAATAAATTTAGAGTGTGTAAAGGGTATATATAGTAGCATGCTGGAATGTTCCTTTTAATTTAGTCCTTGACGATGAACCATAGCGGTTCAAAGCGTCGGACGCCAAAGGTGAATTTAAATTTAAGGTAGTAGGGTCAGTCAGGTTGGCCTTTGTCAACACAGAATAAAGTTTATTATTTTTATTATTTTTAATTTTTAATCCAATTTATTTTTTGTAATAAGTTCTAATTTCAGATTCTTCGGGGGCGATAATAAACAAGAACAGTCTGATTATCATTATTTTAGTATAATATATTATAATATAAAGACTGTAAGACCAATAAAAATACTTATTTACTAGAGTCAATAAGGTTTGAAAATAATCTAAAAATTGAAAATTGTCCTTTAATGATATTTTTGCAACATTATTCCAGTAATCTATTTTAGTAAATTAAAGAAAAAACCGAAAAAATCTCTTCTGACGGAATTGCCTATATATATATATATATATATATATATATATATATATATATATATATATATATATATATATATATTACAGCCAAAGCCTGAGAGGACGTTGCCTCCACCTACGCATTATAGCATTCTATCTACATGTGCGAATGACTGTCCGAGGGCGTAGGCCCGCATGCTATTATACGGACTCGCCTAACTTCCCCGCCTTGGTAGTGACGAAGACTCTTTGAAAACGCGTATAGAACAACAATAATGAAGTTTAATGAACGCAATCAAAGACGACACTTAGTAATGTGTGTGTGTGTGTGTGTGTGTGTGTGTGTGTGTGTGTGTGTGTGTGTGTGTGTGTGTGTGTGTGTGTGCGTGTGCGTGCGCGTGCGCGCGCGTGTGTGTGTGTGTGTGTGTGTGTGTGTGTGTGTGTGTGTGTGTGTGTATCGTTTGAAATCTAGGGACACACGCGCTTGTGACAGCCGCAAGCGCGATACCGAGCGTGGGTTTCAATTCTCGAATATAAAGAGCAAGAAGGAGAAAGGGCGGAGGTTAGGAATGTCAACATCTACGCCAACAGTTAAAAGGTGGAAATGTATTTTTACGAAAAGTGTGCAATTTATATACAGAAGGGCTTATAGAGCATATAATAAATTTGCTTGCGAAGGCTGTAGGGGAGTGATGTGCGTATTTGCTTATTCATATATATACCATATATAGCTGAACGTTTAATACGGATGGACGGCGCGTTAATTTATGCGCGTTTGGAGAGATGGAGGGTGAAAAGTGTTTAATTCCTTCGTTCCTCTCAAATCCTTGATATATTCATAGAGCTACAATAATTTTACCATTACCTGTTATGGAGGTATTTATATCTTATATAGTATATTTATATATTATATTTAATTTTCTGTTGAATTTTGATTCTCAATATTTATATTTATTTATTTCTTCCAATGTTCAAAATACAATGAGTCTTATTTGGCATTGTATTATTTTTTTGTATTAATTTATGGCAATAATTGCATCAGAGTATTTTATATCATGCTAAAATATAAGAATCAACAAAATTGCGATTAATATTGAAAATGATCAAAGAATTCCTGGATAATAATTTTAAATACAGTTATACATGTAGCATTTTCAGCATTTAAAAGTAACAGATTCCAAATTCTTTAAAATCTTATGATCAACGAATAATAATAAAAACTACAACAACAATAAGAACAGCAGCAACAACAACAACAGCAAGTATGTTGTCAAGTATCTGAATTACTAGTACAATAAGTAATATTTGTATCAGGAAATTAGAAACTTTTATCTAATTATTAAAAATTTTAAATGTACCGAAATAATTTGTAATAAAGTAAATCCTCAATCGAATGAACATCATATCTAGAATATATAGCAATGTGTATTCATAGTTGTTCAAGTTATTGTGTAGACCAGATTACGTAGAATTGTTACATAAAATTGTATATAAATTCTATATCAGTTTAAATCGAGCTCTTACCGTGGACACACGAGTTTACTTTCGCTCTGTGTATATAATAACTAACGTATCTGAGAGGCCTCGAGCCTCTTCAAGTAGGATTGTTGTCGCGAAAGCGACTAATATAACAGTGACTATGGATACAGAATTGTGCAACAATATACCTCTTAACGACATCCCAACATTTGTGGCAAAAGACAGAACAAATTACGCTTCAGTAGCCCAAAAAAATCTTATACCTAAAAGAGAACAAGGACTCATCATGGACTGCGTGGAGAACTTAAATTTAACCGACTATGTATGTAATATTGGCAATATTGTAGAACCTACAAATGTTTTTTACGCCTCAAGAATATCTAACAACCGAATCTGCATTTATCTATCATCGAAAGAACTAGTAATTGAAGTTACAGATAAGTACAAGTTCATTCTAATTGATAACGTACAAGTCAATATCAGACCCCTAGTTTCTAAACAAAAGAGAATTATTTTTTCAAACGTATCGCCAGATATTCCGAACTATGTATTTGAAAATATGTTAGATCAATTAAAGATAAGGAGGGGTTCACCGGTAATGGCCCTTAAAGCTAATATCACTAAAGAATGATATAGCCACGTTTCTAACTTCAGACGTCAAGTTTTCATACATCCAACCGATATTCATCTCATTCCGGAAACCTTTAAAATAAATTTTAACGAAATCAACTATTTCATATACGCTAGTACAGACGTACTTAAATGCTTCATATGTAAATTAGAAGGTCACATAGCTAAGAATTGTAATATAAACACAGAAATATTTCCTATCGCAAATGACAACACAAGAAGCCAAGACTCTTTCGCGGAATCCAAATCAAATATTAATGAAATAAATAGTATAACCACGCAAGACATTCAAACAGGAATTCAACAACAGAGTAAAAGTGATTTGGAAGTAAATAAACTTAGTCAATTAACAGTAAGAAAAGAAAATAAACGAGCCCGATCATAATTAAGCTCTAGCGGAAGCGGTATTACTGTTGCAAAAGAAACAAAAATTTCTAAACCCGATACTAAAACACAATTAAAAAAAGAACTCACTAAAAACGATATTAGAGATTCCAAAATCAGCGCCACTAATAATTCTCAAACTAAAATGCA
Organism: Sycobia sp. Sy_11; assembly: GCA_018907035.1. Taxonomy (NCBI): domain Eukaryota; kingdom Metazoa; phylum Arthropoda; class Insecta; order Hymenoptera; family Epichrysomallidae; genus Sycobia; species Sycobia sp. Sy_11. The sequence goes on from JACCIC010000036.1 coordinate 3,415,958, forward strand.
GGAGTTTGATAGCGATTTAGATGAAATGGATAAAAAACTTTTAAGCATCAAAGACTACTTAGATCATATCAACGGATTATTAAATTATGAACAATTCAAAAGTCTGCTTGAGAGTACGAAAGGAGTTAAGTACCCATTGGACATTATATATACGTAAACTCGCGATTTAACTGCTCTTTCATCGTTTATTAATAACGAAATTTACCCTAATGTTAGAAATATCAGTATATAACAAAGATGCATAAGACTGCTAAAGTTTATTAATAACCCCCACGACTCACCGACACCCGTCAGCACACCTGTCCAATCGGACGACGAATAATCACAGAAAAAACAAAAAACACAAATAAATAAAAATAAAAACGATCAAAATGGCTAATCTTCTGCAATGGAATCTAAATGGTTTTCGATCACAATACGAATTCCTACAAAAAATTATAAATAAAGAAAATTCCGATATCATATGTTTACAAGAAACAAACCTTAAGATTCTCAGCAATACAGAACAATGCAGAAACGTTCTTAAATTTTTGAAGGAAACAAAGTACATTAATTTAATTTAGACACACTTATCAAATATCCTATGAAATGTTCACTATATTTAAGGAAACGTTTGTAACACATATGTATATGTATGCATGTATATGCATATATGTACGTGTATGCATGTATATATGTATATATAATTAACTGTACATCTTTCAAAATCTCTTTCACAAACATATCACATCTATTACCACTATTAATATCTATACTGTATATGTTTATATATAATGCTCTTAATTAATAGCGCTGAAATGTAAGCAATGTAAACCTATATTTACTATGAGTCGCTAATACCGAAAGGGGATGCGACTTAAAATAAATAAATGAAAAAAAAAAAAAAAAAATTCTATATAAATACATGATCCATAAAAAGTATTACGTTTATAAATAAATATAATGTCCCTTTATTTATAATAAATTTATAAATAAAGAGAATTTGTTCTTACCAATAGAAAAACATTGTCTTTGATCCAGATGGTCAATCGATTTATATCTTAGGTATTGAGTGGCTGCCAATTTCATTACGTGGTTCTAAAACTTCAGTATAAAGTAAACAAAGATACATAAGCGAGAGCCTTATGATATGAGTAAAATAACAGTAAAAGGGTGTTAATGAAGGTCACTTATTTTTAATTGAATATGGTGACACAGGTAAAATATTAATTGTACTTTTGATAGGTCAAATTACGCCGCTTCAACTTGTCGAAATAAAAGTTCCGGCAGTAGAATTTTATTATGGTTGGCATAAAGCGAAGTTGGTGAATACATATTGCAATGTATAATCTACTTTAGAATTTTTGATTTCTTAAAGTAGCTCATGTCTCTAAGTTAAGAGAATACCGTGTATATATATATATATATATATATATATATATATATATATATATTTCTATTTTGCAAATCGCATTTTTACACCTCAATGTCCGCGGCTGAATCAGTTTCGTAAAATTATGAATATTAAAATCGCTATTTGAAATATTTGCTATAATGCTGCTACCCGATGTTGCAATCTTTATTTTACAATCATAGAATACGTGTATTCGAAGACATTATTTATTCGTGTCATTTTGACCATAATGTTGATAACAGTGGATATCCTAATTATTATTATTAGTGATTGCTAACTGTACAAAAATCAAGAATAATTTTCGAAACTGTCTCTGTATCGGTAAGTGATTTATAATTTATTATTCTCTATTCTAATCTTCAATGTGAAAGTTGATCACCTGTAAGTCAATGGAAAATACCGCAGCGTAATAACTTGTAATCACTTTTGTGCATAAAAAATTTGAGGTATTTTGTTCGTAAGCTATATATTTTCATCTATAAACAAACTAAAGCTGATCTACATCGATTTAAAAAAAATAAATATGGCTGGAGTATAAAAAACAGTGACTCCGCAAGGGTGTAAAGTGTACGCTCTAAAACGAAACATAGGAAAATACTGATGCTAGGATATGGAAATCATAAAGGATATACCACTTATTTATGCTAAATTTGACCAAATTTATGCTAAAATATTTAAAAAAATAAAAGGTCAATCAAATATTTGATGATAAAATTTATTTATATCCGTCTTTTTCCAAAATTCTGTTTTCACAATTATATACACATGATTGTTTTTTCGGATCTCATTGAAATCTTCATTTAAAATGACAATATGATCCTCAATTATTAATTAAAAATACTTTATAATCAATTATTAACAAATTTTTCATTTAGTACATACAGTGATGTCGTATGTATGATGAATAATTCTTAACTACTCAGCATTTTTCTACATTACTGAATCACCTAATTCACTCTGTCCTAAGCTCTAGCAGATTATTTTCGTATTATACATATTCTCTTATATAATTCTCTTATAATTTCGGCAAAGAACTCCGGCTGAAGATCGCATTGCTAATAAGTACCAATAGTATTTTTTAATTAAATAAAAAAGTCTTTCTCTCTCTCTCTCTCTCTCTTTTATTTGGATCTCTTCTCGTATTAGGCGCTTTGTTTACTTACTTGAATATATATATATATATATATATATATATATATATATATATACTCTTCAAACAATAGCAAGCTATAATGTGCCAATCCTCTCATATCTCACCAACCATAGACTTATATATTAGACCGCGTGCTCTGAGCACAGATTTGAAGCGTAACTAGAGTGAGAGAGGAATACAAGGAGTCGTGTTGTCTCTCTCTTACAAGCTAGGAAGTGGGCAGCAAATGAAAGCAAGGGAACGGTAGCAGTAGAAATATACGCAGCAGAAATATACATTTCTTCTATACTCTACATCATTGTTATTGTTATGCTTCCCCCTACTCTTTCTGCGGAGCAAGAGAGACAGCAAAAATCTAGGCATATCTCTGTCCTTCAATATGAGCTTCAGAGCGTCCGTTTAAGCGTGCCGTCTAATATATAAGTCTATGTCACCAATAAACCTCTGAAATTTTTCTCCCTTCGTCTATTTAAAATTTCACCTCCTTCTATATTTTCATGAATATTTTACTGAAACATATTCTCGTTGAAACCTAGTCTCTATACTTGAACTTATATCTAATGTCTTATGTGGTATCTAGTATTTCATCAATATTTCATTTTAAATCTCATTACTGTTTTAGTATTGTTTCATCATCCATTATGTTATAAGCCTAGTTTTAAGGTAAATCTAATATAGCATAGTAATTAATATTCGTTGTAGTATTATAGTTGCACGACATAAGGTACATAAAATAAAATTTATTATCTAGGTATCCCCCCCCCCTCACACTCTCTTTCTCTATCTGTCTCTGTCTCATAATCGTAGAGCTCTCCTGCACTTTAATTTAATTTCAATGATTCAATGTGAATGAATTTACGACAACACATTGATTTTAACTTTTGGCGAAATACAATAATGTATTGATAGGCATTCATAGTTTGTTAAACGATAACAGTGGAAATTATTACAAAACTGATCGTGAATAATTTACAAAAATGCATTATACGCTACGGTTAAATAGTTTAAATTTATCATTTTATTTCTTGAATTATCTTATATTCAGATACATTAACCATTTCACTGTTTTTGTGCACTGGAGTTATGTTCAATAATTCAAATTTCGAAAATACAATTACATATAATTATAGTTTTAAATTTAATAAAACATTATTGACTAAGATTGTTCAGTTGGATAAAAGTAACTAATAAACTATATTATCAAATATCTTTATTTTGAAGCATCGATTGAAGAAGTAATATATAATTCAAATAATATCGATATCTCTTCAATATTCAATGTTTTCCTTTTTGACTTCATTGTTCGACTTATTTGTCTTAAAAAACAGAAAACGAAACTTGGCCTGATGTATTATTTAGTATATATAACATCTATTCTGTATTATCTACATGTATTATATAGTATATATAACCTCTGATTTATTTATATCGATCTAGAGTTAACCTTTTTTAAATTTATTAATAAACAGTAATCTAGTTATTTAATATTTTATTAAA